>CM041294.1:73495851-73532551 GCA_023052935.1 Piezodorus guildinii | reverse complement strand
GGGCCTCTAATGAATGACGGTGGGATAGGTTTAGGAATAGGTGTTATGGATACATTTAGAATCAATGGACTATGATCAGAGGATAGTTCATCAAGGCGAGCTATGGAAAAATTAAGAGAGCCTAATCCGCTGTGGATGAAGAAGTCGAGGATGTCAGGATTACGGTTAGGATCTGTTGGCCAGTAGGTAGGAGAATCGGGAGGTAGGAGATGAAAGCGTCGGGAGTTGAGTGCAGATTGCAATGTCCGTCCACGAGAATTGGTGGTTCTAGAACCCCACTGTTGATTCTTGGCATTTAAGTCTGCACCCAAAATGAAGTGATTACCCAAGTAGTTGAGAAACGATTCAAATTGGGCAGAGGAAATGGGATGTTTAGGAGGGCAGTATGCTGATGCGATGATAAGCGGAAAGGAAAATGTTTTGATAACAATGGAAGTTGCTTGTAGGTAATCGTGGGCGGGAAGTGGGTGTAAGTGATGGGAGAGGGATCGGCGGACTATGACAGCAGTACCGGCATGGGCTTTGCCGTCTGGATGGTCTGTCCGGTATGTCGTGTATCCTGGTATTTTAAAGCACTGTTTAGTGGTTAGTCTAGTTTCAGTAATGAGTGCAACATCAATGTTTTTGTCTTGCAGTACGGCTGTAAGTTCGTCAGTGTGAGTTCTAACACCATTCGCATTCCAAAGGAGAATGGATAAGGAATTAGGTGTAGTCATTTATGGTTTTTTTAAGGCAGGAATGAGATTTGATACGAGATTCGTAAGGAGTGATATTAGGGGCATAACAAGGGATTTAATTTCGGAGATAAAGGATGTCATCAAACTGGTAAGGTCTGTGGCATTTGAAGGAGGAGGGATATGAGAGATTTGTGGTTGATTAGGATTTTTAGGATTGGTTACATTTTGAGGAAGAGGTATATGTGGAATGGATTGAGGTACATTCTGTAGTTCCGGCAGGGCCACGGCTTCAGTACTTTGATTTCCACCTCCAAGTAGGTGGGCAAATGATACATTGGCATCAATAAGTTTTGAGGGTTCTCTTCTGTTTCTTACTTGTCTTGCTGTTTCATCCAGTACTTGAGGTTTTTGAAACCTGGTCCTCAGTTCCTTATAGATTTGGCATCCTTTATAGTTGGCTGGGTGGTCCTTGAGGCAATGAGCACATACAGCTGGTGTTGATTTTGGTTTTGTGCACTCCACAGACTTGTGCTGTTCACCGCATTTCACGCATCGAGGTATGTGATGACAATAACTTTTAGTATGACCATATGCTTGACAGTTATGGCACTGAACTATCTCCTTCTTTATGTAAGGTTTTTCAACTCTTACGCTGGTATAGTATAATCTATTGAGGTCATAGATTTTTTCAACTCCTTCTGCTGGTTCCAAATCCACAAAAAAGAGAGGTAGAGGAATTTTATCCTTTAGGACATTAGTGACTTGCCGCACTTTATAGCCCATCTCCGTTAGTTCTTCTTTAATTGCTTCAACTGGTGTCGAGGGGTGTAAGTTTCTGATTACAACCCTTAAAGCTCTCTCTTGGCGTAGCTGATAGGTATGGAAATCTGCTTTGGTTTCAGTTAAATATTTCACTATTTTTCTATATGTCTCGGCAGTAGTAGGAGATATTTTGGTATCATTGATTCTACTCATACAGTAGTAGCTGGTAGATTCGGTAATTTTGTTCAATTGCGCACACAACAACTGGAAATTTCTAATATTTTTGACAAATATGGGAGGAGGCCGTGGTTCACTGGGTATAGGAGTAGATTCCATGTTTTCTTTTTCATTATGCAAAATCTGAAAAGGATTCGGGGTGAAAAACGGCGATTCGTCAGTCATCCCTTGTGACGATGTGCCAGGTTGTGGTTCAGATTCTGAATTAGTACCCGAAGGGGTTGCTTGTAGATTTAATTTTTTATTTGTATCACGGCGAGGTCTTTGTTTTGTGGGAGACGTGATTGAACCACTAGATCTAGATCTTTTAGTTGAAGCTTTGGAGGACATTACTTGATGATAATATCGCATTTCATGTAAGGAAAATAATTAAATAATAACCAGATGTGGGGGGAAAAAAAAATAACTTAAGAAAACTTAAGCAAGACCAGCCTTGCCTAGCTATTGGCAATCAGCTGATATGAAGAGGTGACTCAGCATTCACTTTACAGTGTAAATTGTAACCCAACTTACCGTTGTTTGCTCCAATATTTACTGTTGTTGTTATCCTGAAGCCTGGTGATGTTTTCAAGACTGTTCTGAAGTGATATCCAACTGAAAAAGCAAGAAATCCAAGAGCCGACTTGAAAAATGACCGCTATACACACGCGCATGCGCAGAACTCCATCTACAAATTGAAATACGATATTAGTTAAATATTATCAATCCATTTATTTTTTGATCCATGTATTATTTTTTAATTTAATTATTTTTTTCTTTTTTAATTTTATATCATTATTATGTCCACTGACAAAAATTCAATCATGGATACGGACGATGACACAGCCTTTAGTGAAGTTAGCGAAACGGATTCGCAGTATTTAAAACGTCGAACGCTCCAGAAACGTGATAGGAATGTACTACCGGGTTCCGCAGGGAACTCACCCAACAAGAAAAAAAAAAAGAAAGCCAAGTCTAAACAAGCACTTCCAGCCGAAAACGAAAATCAGAGTTCAAACTCAGCCAACACAACTCCATCTCAAACTACTTCTCACGACCTACCTTCCAGCAATAACATTGCAGCCACTAATAATTCGTCTAATGCTCCTTTAGCACCCCGAGAATCAAACGAACCCGAGCCGCCACCTATATATGTCAGTAACATTCGTGACTTCATGAAGTTTGGCCAGGAAATCTAAGCTCTGATTGGACAACAAAATTTTCAATGTTTTTCAAGATTACAAGACATCAAGATTAACACTCCAAATAAAGACATTTATAAAAAATTAGTTTACCACTTAACACAGAAAAAGTACGACTTTCACTGTTATCAGCTGAAAGAAGAGAAACCTTATAGAGTGGTTTTACGAGGTCTTCACAGCACCACCCCCACAGAGGCCATCAAGAAAGACCTAGACGAATTAGGATTTAATGTTAGACACATATCATGCATCACTCATCCTGTTCAAAAGTATCCTCTGCCCTTATTCTTTGTAGACCTTGAACCAGCACCTGGTAATCATGAAATCTTCAAAGTCAATAGGCTAGTATACTCCTGCATTAGATTTGAGGAGCCCAAGATGAGACCTGAAATTGTACAATGCGCAAACTGCCAAACTCTAGGGCACACGAAAACCTATTGCCACCATCCTCCCAGATGTGTCAAATGTGCAGGATCTCACGCTTCCAGCACCTGCCAAAAATCTAGAGACACCCCTGCAAAATGTGCTTTGTGTAGTGAAGCACATCCTGCTAACTATAAAGGATGCATTGTATATAAAAACCTGCTAAGACAAAAAGGTTTATATGCAGCAGCTTTTACTCAAAGAAACTCAGAGCCAGTTAACGAAAAACCATGCCGGTCCATCAAGAGTACACCTGTGTTCCAGCACCCTACCGTCATCGATGAGAATCAACACACTTCGAGCTTCAACTCCAAGACCACAACCATTTCTGCAATAGCTTCTCACCATACACCACGACCTCAATCGCCTCAAACCTCAAAACAGCCTCAGCCACCCCATCATCATTCCCAGACTTCCTATGGTCCTCCCCAGACTATCCATCCACAACCCCAAAAATCGCATCCTCAATCTCAGAATTCCCATCCAGTGTTCAAAGTCCCTAAAAGTGATCCTCAAAACTCATCCCTAAGAGTGAAGTTACCACCACTGATACCTCCTCAGACCATTTCCAACCAGCCTCTTCCATCTATATTATCAGCTCCTGAAAACCACTCACTAGAAGCTCCATTAAACATGATCCCTTGTCAACAACCTCAGAGAAGGGTTCAACCTCCTCCAAGACCTATGAATCCTCTGCCTAAAGACACCCCCTCCTACTCCTATTCCTACCAACATTCATCTGATATTATTCCTATTCTTTCATCTTTTCTCCTAGATCTCCAAAATACCATCAAGCCCCTTATTACTCTCCTTACTAGACTCCTTTCAGAAATCCCCTTCAATCTCCCACGATGAGTAGGAGAACCCTGGCTATTCTATTATGGAACGCTAATGGACTGCTTAATCACCGAGACGAGCTTGACTTATTTATTCACGACAATAACATAGACATTGCCCTTGTGACTGAAACCCATTTCACACCTCATTCACACTTTTACATACGTGACTACATCACACACAGATCAGATCACCCTGACAAAACATCCCACGCTGGCTCTTGTATCCTTATTCACAATTCCTTAACTCACTCCCTGATTCCTTCTACTCCAACTGACGCCATCCAATCGACTTCTATTACCTTATCCTGCCGTCCATTTAATATTACCATCTCAGCTGTATATTGCCCTCCTGGCAATTCCCTCTCCTCTCACCAATTTAATTCCTTATTTCAGTCCTTTGGTCCGCGCTTCATTGCCGGGGGAGATTTCAACGCCAAAGATCAACGGTGGGGATGCCGAACATCCAACACTCGTGGCAGGATTCTCTCCCAAGTCACCACTTCCAACAGCTATTCCGTCTTATCACCCAAAGATCCTACTTACTGGCCTACTTCCCTTAAAAAGCGCCCAGATATTCTTGATATATTCGTCACATCCCAAATTCCCACCTTTCAATCTACAGTAACATCCTTAGAAGACCTCTCCTCAGACCATAGCCCAGTTCTGCTGCTTCTTCATTCAGACCCTATTCCTAAATCCTTCCCTCCTTCTTTAATTACAGGACATGTTGACTGGGACAACTTTCGCTCTGAATTAGAAAACGAACTTGACTTAACGATTCCATTAAAAACAGAACAACAAATTAACTTTGCTATCGAAAAACTAACAAGAACAATAGGTTCTGCAATTAATAACAACTCATCACATCCCAAAAATAATTACTCCCGCGACACTAACTTACCATATCACATTCGAAACTTATTAGCAGAGAAACGGCGAGCAAGGGCTAAGTGGCATAGGTCCAGATACCCGTCCGACAAAACATACTATACTCATCTAACTAACAAACTCAAAACTGAAATTAGAAAATTCAAAATACAAACATTTCGGGACTTCACAGAAAACCTAAGACCAACTGACAAATCTTTATGGACAACTACCAAAAATTTGCTCAAATTCAAAACCTTTAATCACCCACTCCTTACCGAATCTTCTACCTGGTCTCGATCAGATGAAGAAAAGACTCAAATATTTGGTGAACACCTTTCCAAAATATTTAATCCACATCCTGATATCCTTAATCCAACCCATATTGACCATATTGAAGCAGAACTAACTATTCCACTCCAAATGTCCCCTCCTCCTAAAGCCTTTCATCCTTCTGAAATAATTAATGTTATCCATCAATTACGTTTTAAAAAAGCACCTGGTCATGATCTCATCACATCCTATATCCTAAAACAGCTACCTCGAAAAGCAATCCTCTACCTCACTTATATATTCAACGCTACTCTCCGAACCACCTATTTCCCTGAACCATGGAAACTGTCAATAATCAAAATGATCCCAAAACCCCAAAAGCCTCCTGAACATCCATCCTCATACCGTCCGATCTCCCTTTTACCCATCATGGGAAAGATCCTAGAAAAACTCATTTTGAAACGCCTGTATCCGATCCTAGAAATGAATCACGTAATTCCTGACCATCAGTTTGGATTTCGGACATCCCATTCTACAATTCAGCAATGTCACCGTGTGGTGGATGGTATATCCTCAACATTGGAGCGTGGAATGTATTGCACGGGTGCTTTTCTTGACGTAGAACAAGCGTTCGACCGAGTCTGGCACCCAGGACTCCTTTATAAACTCCGTCAATTCCTTCCCGCTACATACTTCCTGATAATCCGTTCCTACCTTACTGATAGAACGTTCAAAGTAAATCATAATCTTTCCTATTCTTCCACATTTTCTCAGTCTGCAGGTGTACCTCAGGGTAGTATCCTAGGTCCCATCCTTTATACGGTATATACAGCTGATATTCCACTCCATCCTAGCACTGTCCTCACAACTTATGCGGATGACACTTGTGTGTTATCCGTCCATAATGATCCAACCGCTGCATCCCAAACCCTTCAGTCCCACATCACAGCCATTGAGAAATGGTGTCAGAACTGGAGGATTAAAATAAATCCTAATAAATCCCACCAAATTACCTTTACCCTTCGTCGCAAACCGATGACCTCCTGCCCCACAGTATCCTTCAACAATACCCCACTCATTCCTGTTGAACAAATCCGATACCTAGGACTCCATCTTGATAAACGTCTTACATGGAATCCTCACAGGAGACTAAAACGACAAGAGACTGCCCGTAGATACCGATTACTACAACACTTACTCGACAAACGTTCAAAACTTCCAATTCATTACAAAAAGCTCATTTATATTACCGTCATCAGACCCATCTGGACATATGGAATCGAGCTATGGGGCTCTACGAAGCCATCTAATTCCTCCCGTATCCAATCCTTACAATCCAAAATCCTTCGCAAAATCCTAAATGCTCCTTATTTCGTCACAAATAAAATAATCCATAACGACCTTAATATCCCATTTGTTACAGACCTTTCTCGTACCAGATATACCACTTTTAATTCCAAACTCCCAGCCCATATAAACCCTCTTGTCCGCAACCTATCAACCTCACATATTCCTGACAACCCTCCTAGGCGATTGAAAAGAAGATGGCCTCGGGATCTACTTACTTAAATAAACATCGAAGTTCTACCACTGGGTAGTTTCTTCACAAGCCTTTCACGCCCTTTATTCTAACTCAACAGTTTTACTTATTGTATTTATGTTAATACAGTTGTAAAATTCAATAAAATATGAATAAAATAGTTTTTGTCGAAGTTTCGCGATTACTAATTCATGATCAGAACCGCATTCTGTACCCCGATACGATCTCACGTTAATTATGCTACTTTGCCATCTATTTTGTATTAAAACATGATCGATTTGATTCCGTGTTTGTCCATCCGGCGATGTCCACGTATACTTATGAATATCCTTATGTTTAAATGTAGTACTTTTGATTACTAGGTTTTTCGAAATGGCAAAGTTTATTAGTCGGGTCCCATTATCATTACTATATTCGTGCAAACTTTCTTTACCGATTGTAGGACGATATACTTCTTCCCTTCCAACCTTTGCGTTCGCGTCGCCTAGTATTATCTTAATGTAATTTCGCGGTAACTTATCGTAAACCGACTCTAGTTTATCCTAAAATTCGCATTTTACTTCATCATCACTGTCTTCGGTGGGAGAATGAAGGTTTATAAACGCGATTTTAAACCAACTCCCTTGAAATATAGCAACCGATATTCTTTCACTAAAGAACTGTACGTCCCGTAATGCGGAAAGAAATCTATTCCTAATCAGAAACCCGGTACCTAGACAATAATTAAGGCTCTCCCCGTACCAAATAGTATACTTTCCTTCTGTTAGCGAACCCTCCCCTGGCCAGCGAACCTCCTGTAATGCAACGATATCTAAATGGTACCTCTTAACTTCATTCGCGACCGGCTTTAACCCACCTGCCGTATTTAAACTTCTAACGTTCCACGTCCCTATTGTTTGATCTCTAATTTTCATCTTGCGCCATGATTCCCCTGAAGCAGTCCCCACCCGGAGACCCGAACGGGGGACTAGTTTACCTCCGGATAATGAGCGTTTTACCTCAGAGGAATCCATGACTTTTGGTGATATTTTGTGAACTAAAATATGTGAGTAGGGCGTTCGAACCTACGTCACACCCTTCAGCAAGCCTGGGGGGCCGCTCTCATTGTTGGTCAGCGAGTCCATCGGACTTAGCCGGGAGGAGCTTCCGAGGAAATTCCACCGACCATCCCCACATCCGCCACCCGTGGGACGCTCCCCATACGCGGTAATGAGATCCGCGCGAGGGAAAAAAAAAAAAAAAAAAAAAAAAAAAAAAGTATATATGTATATATATACATATATATATGTATATATATACATATATATATATATATATATATATATATATATATATATATATATATATATATATTTCATCTTATCAGAATGAGTGAATATACTTCTTTTTTTTTAATCTACAAAATTAAAAGTACTTTAGACGAAGAAAATTTAAATTATCATCATTTAAGGTCTCTAGACTATTTTATTCAGAATGATAACTGCATCATATTAAAGCGCATTAAATTTTACATCAATATAGCGAGCATATTTAAAATTGTTCTAGCCGTTTTAGAAAGTCATGAAAAGGTGCATAACGTATTGTGGAAAGTGGCTCTTCTGGTTTTAGATGAACATCCCAGCCATGTAGCTGTCTTAAATATAAAATTGCTTTACTTACATAAATACAGCGTGTGAGACTTGGTAATTTGGACTTAAGGAACCCTAAAACGTGTATTTTCATTAAAACTTCGAATAAAAAAAAAAAAAAATCATAATCGCACAAGTTCGCGCCTAAGTGTTTAGGGATTTTAACTCGGCAATAATCCTACCTACACTCTCACCCTCTGGCCCGAAGAAACCCTGTATAGTCTACAAAAGCGAGGTAGGGGTAAAACATATGCCTGCGATTGAATTAAAACTAAAAATAATTTATTTTATATCAATTACTATTATAAATTACTATTATAAATAAATACATATAAACAAAATTAGAAGAGAATGTTCCATTTGATATAAAAATAATTTAATATTCTGACAAATGACTAAGTATAAAATAAATTAATAAGTCATTTCAGAATCGGTACTTTTGTTCATTATCTTATAATTGATAATACAACAACCTTATATAAATATAACATAACAACATTATCTTATAATTTAAAATATAACAACAGTAATATATACATTGATTTATATAGAGCGTAAATAACATTTATTTCAATATATTCATCTTTTTACATGGTATTTTCTTAGGAAACTAGCGTGATAATGAAGTAAACGATGAGACTGGTGGCAAACGGGAGAACAAGCGTTTCCGTTGCATTGACGCCATCAAAGCATTCAGTTACCCTTTTGTCACGCGTTATAATATTATATATAAATTTATGATATTTTTTGAGCCTCGAACTTTTACCTGTTAGAAAATAATTGACGAAGACATTCGGTTTTCGCGTGCCAGCATTTTTAATTTTAACCAGGGCGGTGAAATATATTAATATTAATGGTAGCTAATACAGGGGACAGCCGCGGCTGAGCCAGAAATATGAGCCACGACTTCTCAAAGATAAAAAGACAACTAATGCCCTGCCCTCCCCCCCACATTATTCACCACAGCCACTCCCAGCCATTTGCATTCGACGATAAATCTCTCCTCCTCGTAGAGCTCCTTTCAGCTAACTAACATGTCTCCCAGGGGCGTAATGGCCAACGGTAGCCTCCGTTATTATACAATGATATATATACTCAAGGCCATAAATTACAGACGGATATAATTGAAACAAATATTAAATGTCTGGTCTGATTTTTATCTGAGAACAGAGGAACAGCGTACCATGTAAATATCATATTGAGAATAGCACACTTATTGAGACACGGAAACATGGTTACAGACTGTATATGGAACCAGAGGTTATAGCAAACCGCATCGTACATTTGTTGCTTTTATAATTTGGTCTTAGTTTACCATATGTTTATATATATATTAGCACCTGTCAGAAGCTATAAGACAATAAGCAAGCGTACTGTATAAGAAGTGAGATCAGATTTTTTTTATCAAAAAAATGAAAAGTAACATAATACTTATACATATGCTTCTGAATGATCTATGTATGCTTATATCAAAAACAGTTAAATTTAAAATACAAATTGTATATATAACACAAATTTCTTTTTGAACTGTTGGAAAAGAATTGTACACAGACTACAAAATAAATAAATAAAGTAATACCTATAGATACACGCCATGAAAGTAAACGACTAAAATATTAGTCTGAAAATGAAATCGAAGAATTATTTCAGGTAGAAAACCAGATAAAGAACATAAAAGTGTTTCTAAAATCAACAAACATTTTTCAAAAAATTAAAAATACTATTTTAGTTACGGATGGATATTGTTTGGCGTGGAAAACTAGCACGCCAGCCACTCAGCCACGGGCTCCCCTAGAGGACCAATTAAAAGAAAAAAATATATATATATACATATATAATCTAATAAACGCTTAGTTACTCCATTCCTGGAGTTCTGCAGAGACCGGAATAAGTGGTAGCCACTTGGAGCTAGGTCTAGTGAATAGAAAAGGTGAGGCCAAATTGTTTTGAATGAAATTTTAAAAAGCAAATTTGTCAGTTGCGTCCGGTTAAAGCATCATCCCCAGAAATACTTAAGCAGCTCGCTTTTTAAAAAATAATACGACAAAATATGCCTTTAATAGATGATACTTTTACTTTCACTTACTATATATAGTAAGGGAAAGTATTGTGATCGTGAACATTTTCACATTGCGAATTCCAATTTTCAACGGAAATATACGTTTTAGGGTCCCCTGAGTCCAAATAACCAAGTCCCGCAAAAAGATCTGTGTGTGTGTGTGTGTGTGGGAATATGTGTCTGTTTGTGTGTGTGTGTGTGTGTGTGTGTGGTAACTCTCTGGCGGAGACGAAAAGTCCTATGAAACTGAAATTTCACATTTAAGACAAATATACTCCCGAGACGTTACACAACCTTTTTCATCAAAATGAGCTTACCACAAGAGCTACTTTGTACCATGCATTTTGAACCTTTTTTCGATTTTCTCGAAAACTGTTCCGACGATTTTGATTAAACTCGCCATATCGATGTAAAATTTAATAGGCTTTAATATCTAGGTTTCATTCTTATTAAAATAGTCTGACAGGGCTTTTAATGCCGACATTTTAAATTTTCTTCTTCTAAAGTACCTTTAATTTTGTTGATTCTGTAAAAATAACTATATTATCTTGTTACCACTGATTAAAAAACAGGTAAATATATAAATTGAATGAATTCGATACCCAACTAAAGAAAAAAACTGAAAAAAATATTTTTTTAATGCAATTTTTTGTTTTTTTAACTCAAGAACAGTAAATATACCGTTGGAAAGCTGATGATTTCGGAAAAAATATTTTCTCATACACAAGCATTTATAAGTTAATAGAGAGTGATGAACAGCCGATAAAACTAAGTGATTATTTTAAATAATAATATAATAGATTTTTTGATAAAACATATGTTTCTATATAAATTCCATTTAACTAATTCCTTAATGGTTTCAATCATTTTTATCTCTTAATGTATTTAAAAATTCTTTAATCGATTCTAAAAACGGAGGCAAGTGAAGGTTTTTGTTGCCCGCACCAGATTTTCTTCTATTTCAATAGCAAACTGTAATACTTAGATAATATCTGCTACAGATATAATTGTTGACATATTACTAACAAGATAAACAACCCACCTTAGGGATTAATCCATCATACAAGTGTATCTATCATATTGTGATAAAAATAAACAGAAAAACCGAAATGCCAGCTCAATATACAGGTCTGTAAGGAGGTTAAATAATTATTCCTTGGGATATTTACTACTTTTGTTGATTTATTCAAAATTAATCAAAAACAGACTCAGTATTGCACATTTCACTCAGTTGAAAAAGCCATATTAAATAATGGTCAATACATTGTAGATTAAATTATATTATTTTTATTTCACTTTGATAACCGAGAGGACTGTTATATTAAATTCTTAATGTACTGGATATAATTAACAAATCACAACACGGCTAAATTGAAAGCAAACCGAAAATATTAAGCATTATTTTTCTTATTTATTGAGATTTATTACAATTTGTTTCATAATGAACCGTATAAATAGTAATGTGATACACATTCATACAATATATACAGAAAAAAATGATAAAGTCAAATTACATAAAATCGGAAGTGAATAAAATCAAATATATACAAAACAATACCAATTAATAAAACAAAAAAGAAACAACAAACAAATAAAAAACAACAACCTGTAGTAGAGTAAATACAAAGTTGGGAAATAAATAAACATCATGCAAACAAACTTAAATATATACAATCTGCTAAGGGGACCCCAGACCTCTCATTCCACAAGTTAGGGAAGAAGCCGAATCCAAGAGATCCCAGCGCCTTTCTCTCCGCCGCATCACTGGTGTAAGCCAGTTGAGACTGAGTTAGGGCAGAATAGCCACAAACATACAGTACACGAGTTGAGGGTCTGGTCAGTGTCAGAACTCAAGTTTAAATGTTTACAAAATGTCGCGGGGCCACTGCCGTTTCAATCTTCGTGGAGGATTGTAGGGATGGTTGGAGCTGGAGAGCGATTGAGCTAGAGGATTAGGATGATGAAGAAGGTTCTGAATTTGGAAAATTTGGATGGTACCAGGTCTAAAATAAATGGAATATTGAGGTCGTGGTATAGGGTACAGTTGGTAACGTGATAAGGAGCATTAACTATTGATCGAAGTACTGTGGATTAGAAGGATTGGATACGTTTTATGTTAGAATGTATTGTTGTTCCCCATAGTTTAAGTCCATAGGTCCATATAGGTTTCAGTACTGTCTTGTATATTAAGTCTTGTATGTGGGTTCCACGTCAGTCTTTTGCCTTTTAAAAAGTAAAGATACCGGACTGTGTCTGAGGAAGGAAGCGGTATGGAATTGAATTTAATGTTGAACAGGAATTACGTCGAAGGGTGAAGGTGACGTGTGTGCATTTGCTTTCGTTCACCTTAATACGCCAAGCATTGCACCAGCCTTCGACAAGGGAAATGTGCCTTTGGAGATTTACCGATGCAATTTCAGGATCGGAATTGGATGATAAAATGGCTTTGTCATCAGCAAAGATATCGGGATCGGTAGGGATATCGGCGGTGTAGAGGATGTAGAGGACGGGTCCTAAGACGCTGCCTTGAGGAACACCGGCCTCAACAGTATAATGTTTGGAAAATTCGTAACCACAGCGAACTCGGAAGGAGCGGTTTGATAAATAGGATCGGAGGATTAGGTATAAGGATTGAGGTAAATGGGTTTTGAGCTTAAAGAGCAATCCCGGGTGCCACACCCGGTCAAAAGCTTGAGCTATGTCCAGAAAGGCACCCGTACAATACTCCTTGCACTCAAGGGCGGAGGAAATATGGTCCACAACTCGGAGTCCTTGCTGGACTGTGGAATGTTGAGAAATTTATATTAGAGATTTTCAGCCACAAGATTTATTGCACCCCATTTTACAATATTCATTCTTAATTAAAATATTATTTTTAATTTTTTGAATGATGTATATTGATTTTATAAACACCTTTAAGTATATCATTCTTCAAGTCTTCGACCTGAAATACTCCTTCGAGTTCACTTTCATGTTTAAGTCTTTCTCTTTCATAAGCATAACATTCAGTAGAAATATGAATGACTGTAAGTGGTAGATGACTGTGACACACTCAGGCGGGTATTGATTTATTTATTATTATTATTTTATTTTTTGTAGGATATTTATACAATTTTTTCCTATTCAATTAAAAAAACAGGCTCGGTGTAACAAACATAACTGTGTCTTATTCGTAGTTCTACACTACTCCTTAAATTTAGAAAAAAAATTTGGAAACAGAAAGGACCTATTTGCCAATCCAATGTCAACTTATTCCATTAGGTTTTTAGACTATTAAAATTTATAATAAATTGTCAAGCCATTTAAAAATATTCTATAAGCATTTTTGCACTCTTTTAATAAGTTATACAACAAATAAATAAAAAAGTGCCAGCAGCAAACACCTACAAAGTAAGCAGAATTAAATATTTATTTGACAGATATTATTTCAACCTTTCACGGTTTCATAAGCAGTGACAGCTAATAATAAATTAAAATCAACTCCATAATTATAAATAACAATCTAACGCATAAATTAAGCAAGTCGGTTTGTATTTCCTCTTAAATAAGCTTTAAAAAAAAAAAAAAAAAGTAACAGGAAAATATTGTGTAAGGTTGTACAAACGTGTTAGGTTCTAGAAAAAATAATGGTAATTGGGATAATATAATTATATACTTTTAATAACTTCGATGATTTCGAACATGATAATTTATGTTGTAACAATTTTTCTCATAAGGATAATGTTAAAATAACCTCTAATTTATAAATTAGTGCTTAATATTTATATATTATTTTTTACGATCGGAATGAAGGCTAAATAATAAGGTACATATACATTTCAACTGAATATGCTTATAAATTAATTGCCTATTAAATATCACAAATAAAAAGTGAATTTGTATAATCCCAAAACATTTTTAAATTAACCTTTTGATTTAATTCTTCAACGTCGTTTGTCAAACGAAGTTTGAAAAAAAAAATAAGCTTCAGGTAAGTCAACGTACAGCATAGAGTCTGATTCTTTGTGAGAATTATGTAGGTTGAATAAATAAGCAAGGTATAACAAATAAAACAGAAAATAATACACAATAGTTTTTTGTTTCCTAATAATTACTTATTATTTTTCATAATAATGATGTTATCATATTACATAGACGTGTAGGCAATTACTTTTTTTTTTTTAGTTTTGAAGAAATTAAAGAGAAAAAAGTAACCGTCAATATATATCAATGCAAAACTGAAATAACGATTACTGATCACAAAACTTAAGACGTATTCGGTTTCTGTATGTATTTTTACTTTCACTTACTATATATAGTAAGGGGAAGTATTGCGATCGTGAACATTTTCGAATTCCAGTTTTCAACGGAAATACACGTTTTAGGGTCCCCTGAGTCCAAATAACCAAGTCCCGAAAAAAGGTCTCTGTGTGTGTGTGTGTGCGTGTGGTAACTCCCGGCGGAAACGGTAAGTCCTATGAAACTGAAATTTCATATTTAAGACATCTATACGCCCGAGACGTGACAACACTTTTTTCATCAAAATGAGCCTACCAGAAGAGGCACTTTCCGACGATTTTGATTAAACTCGCTATATCGATGTAAAATTTAATGGGCTTTAATATCATGTAGGTTTTATTTGGATAAAAATGGTCTGACAGGGCTTAAATGCCGATATTTTAAATTTTCTTCCCTAAAGTACCTTTAATTTTGTAGATTCAATAATAATAACTAGATTATCTGTTAACGCTGATGAAAAACTGGTAAAATATAAATTGAATAAATTCGATACCCAACTAAAGGAGAAAACAGAAAAATATTTTTTAATCCAATTTTTCGTTTTTGATCATAAGAGCAGTAATATACATGTATGATATACGTTGGAAAGCTAAAGATTTTAGAAATATTATCATCTCATACACAAGCTTTTAAAAGTTAATAGAGAGTGATGAAATGAACATAACACTAACTGATTATTTTAGATAATAATATAATAGATTTTTGAATCAAACACATGTTTCTATAGAAATTAATTAATTAATTCCTTAATAATTTCACGTATTTTTATCTCTAACTGTATATGAAAATTCTTTCATTGATTTTAAAAATGGAGGTAAGTGAAAGTCGTGTGTTGCCCGCACCAGATTTTTTTTTATTCTGTAGGGAATTTAATTTTCTAGCAAATAACGATTGGTATTCTTCAAGCGAGTTGGACAGTTAGATTTTTTTTTTTGTATTAGATATTTGGATCTCAGTTACTTCCTTATGTACTTTCTTCCTGCTATTTTCGTTTAAGCATGGGATTGCTTTCGAACATCGGTTCCATGACTTCCTGTTTTTGGCAAGGTACCTCATCTCTTCAATAATTTTCCAGTCCATCGTTTTGCCTTCCAATTTATTCCAGATGTCAGATGTATAAGGTTCTAGGTCGCCTGAGAGTATTAGATCTCACTTGCTTTGAAACCAAAAACTCAAATTTTAAAGAAGAGCTTTTTTTTTTTTTCTACGTCAATTACACTCCACTATACTGCAATGTCATCTTGTGATGGACGTGGTCCCTCTGCGTTGTAGCGCGGATTGTACTGTTCGGGAGCCTTTCTCGACTTAAATGAATCCTGCCAACCGAGACTGCTTTACAAAATCCGTCTATTCTTCTCTTTAACATAGTTTCTTATTATCCAGTCCTACCTCGCTGTTAGATCTTTCGAAATAAATCACAATAGTTCCTATTCCTCCTTTTTTTTTTTCTTGATCTACTGGTGTTTCTTAATGCAGCAACCAAGCACCCATTCTTTGTACAGTCTATACAGCTGATATCCCAACCCATCCTAACACTTTCCTTTGTACTTATGCTCATGAGTCGCGTGTGTGGTATCAGCAGATAATGATCCAGTTCTTGCCTCCCACACTCTTCAATCCTACACCCGAGACCTTAAAGTATGCATAACAAGTACGGAGGATAAAAATTAATTCTAACAAATTCTACCAAATATCCTATTTCCTTTGTCGTAAACCAATGACTTCCTGCCCTACAGTATCCTTTCAACCAATTAACAAACATAATAATTTTACCGTTTCATTATTTTATTTAAAATAAACGTTTCTATTGAAATGGTATAATTCTTTTATTAACTTAAAGTTTATCTAAGAATTAATTTTAATTAGGAAGTTAAATGTTAATTTGTAATGTGATCCAGATTTTTTCCTTCTTTTTGAGTTGCACATATACAGTATTGCATTTTTCCTTCCAGTGAAACTACAACTTAGGGGTATTGCAATATAATATAATGATACCATCGGCTCTACCTAGTTGTAACCAGAATTTTCTTAGAGAATAAAGGTGAGGATATTCTTTGGAGTTAAACCATCCGTAACTACATGCAGATCAGAAACCATAGCGGGAAATTATCAGCGTCAGAGCTATAATTTGGATGAGCCATTCTGGTTCCAGGCTTAATAAGAGGAAAAGAGGCAGACATTAATATTTATCTAGACAAGAACAAACTCATCCTTCAATTAGAAGCCGAGGTAATGACTGACAATATATTATATTTAAGGACAATTATATAGGCGGGGTTAATGGGGGAATATAATGGGAGGTATCGGGGCCGACACGTCTGGGCTAATGGCTTCAGTCGTTAGGCCCCTACTTTTTGTAATAACAGCTAATTATTCATCTATTATACTTGTTACAGGGGGGAGATAAGGGGTAATTTACCCCCCTAGTTCCTCGCCCTCAATTATTATTACGGATTTCATTTTTTCCCGTCATAGACGATTACCGTCACATGGCCGGGAAAACCAAATTGACCTCAACTCAGGAGAAGAAAGGAAAAAGAAAAAATGTGACTGGATAATTTTATACAATGATTGATGGAAATTATAGAGGAGCCATCTGATTTAAGGACGTGTGTGAGTTTTTTTTTTTTTGTTAACTTGGTTTCTTGCTAAGAGACCTCTTCAACGCCTCCTCCTTCGAGACAGAACAAATTGCAGGGTAGTCTTTGAAGTGATTGTCGATGTCTAGCTTCGGGGCTATAAATTGTCCAATAACGTGAAGAAAGGGATATAATTGAATTCGACACGGACTCTATAGAACATCGCTCTTCTTTTCAACTATAGAACCATAAAATGAAAGAGAAGAAAACAACTAGTGCCTGGGACACACGCTTTCACTAATCCTACTAGTTTTATTTATAAAAAAAAAAAAAAAAACCTGTACCACTACAACCCATGAAGAGTTTTGGGCTCAGTACATTCGTACTGTTTCTCGGGCAATGGACGTGCAATCAGGTAATTCGGCCGAGATCACGCTCAGCCTCCATTTTTTCCCCATTTTTGGGTACCCACTTGATTGAGGCTGAGTGTGCCCCAGGAGGGTCTCCATACCCCGGAATCGTCCCCCGGCTGAAATAATAGAATAAATAATATTCCGCTACAGCTGGGATTCAAACCCAGGACCCGGAGCACAGTAGACAAGCGAGTTTTTTTTTAGGCATCCTAAAAAATATAAATGATCTGAAATTTTTTTTTATTTGTCTCAAAAAAAAAAAAAAAAATGTTCTATATCGAAGTACATCCGAAAGACATGTTTAATAAGAGAATCAGGTTCAGATGTGGATTTAAGTTATCCTTATGATTTTTTTTTTTTACCAGGAAAAGAGTTGCTTTATTAAAGTATTATTTTTTTTTAGTGTGATAATCCTACTTACCACTGAAATATTTCGATTCGTATCAATTTTAAAAGAGAATCGAGTAAAAAAATGGCTGTTCTCGTCCATTTTAGATCGTATCCTAGTTACAAGACAACAGCAAATAGAACTTTATAAAAATAAATAACTGCCATTAAAATATAAAAGTCGGGTATATCGTTCGATATATAAAAAAATCTGGTGCCAGCAACGCACAACTTCCACTTACTTCAACTATTAAAATAAATTAAAAATCTAATTAATATACTTCAATTTGAAAAATATTTTAAGTTTATTTCAATAAAACGTATATTAATTTTTGTTGAGAACATGTCATTTAGATTAAATGATATAATTATATTAAATTGTTAACCTGTAATAAGTTTATTTCATATTTGTTACTTTATATTACCTTTTACAACTTTTTGTATCGGATGATATTTTTTTTTTTTTTTTTTATCTTTCTCTTTCCAACGGTATATAAAACGTCTATTTTACAATTCATAATTTCAAAAAAACAAAAATTTCATTAAAAAATAGTTTTTCTCTTTTATCCTTTAGTCAGTCATTAAATTCGTATATTTAGCCGCCCTTCATCAATGTCATTAAAATGATATGGTTAATCTATTGTAATTTACAAATATAATGGTACTTTAAAGGAAGAAAATTTAAAATATCGGCCTTTAAGCACTGTCAGACTATTTCAATCAGAATGAAGTCTACGTGATATTAAAACGCATTAAATGTCACATTTATATAGCAAGTTAAATTAAAATCGTGAAATTCGTTTTGAAAACATCTTAAAAGGTGAAAAATGCATGGTATAAAATGGCTCTTCTGGTTATATTTCGATGAAAAAGTTGCTGTAACATCAACATATAGTTTTCTTAAATACGAAATTTCAGTTTCATACGACTCATTTTTGTGCTAGATTTACCACAGACATTTTAGCGGGACTTGGTCATTTGGACTGAAGGAGCTCTAAAAAGTTTTTTTTCCCAGTGAATACTTGAATCAGAAAATTTTAAAATTCGCAATACTTTTACTTGTTATATAGTTCATATGTAGAAAGAAAGTATAATTCATCTATTCTCCTATGGGAACACTCAGTCTTTACCAACACCTTCATTTAGACAGATGGGGTAACACAAGGAATAAAATAATACACAAACTACTCGATTTCAATACAAATGTTCCCTCAGAATTAGAACAGACGGGTGAGAAATATCGGCTGTCAGTAGTAGGACACCAGGATCATTTATTAACCTGTTGCAATAAATTGCTCCGAAGCAGATCTCATACATCATTACATTCTAGAACAGTGTATTAATTCCTAACAGATAATTCTCCGCAAAGGTGAGTCTATAAGGGATGATTTATAACTTAATGGAACCATATTTGGGAGGTCTTATGTCTGGAGCGGTTCTCTGGCAGCTACCAGGCTCGCCTTAGTGTTATTCAGGCATGTAATTACCTGGCATAGAGATTAATTGTATCATATTGATTATATGATGTATAAATATTAGAAGCAGTTTTCTTGTACAATGATATGTTAAACATACTTTAGAATATTAATACAATAAACGATATAATTTATAATTGCATTTACAAACAGATTTATTTTTTACATTCATGTACCTAAATTTGAAATATATAAAAAGAGAATATTAGATAAGGAAGGTGGTTGGGGGTGCGGTGATCAGAAAGAAACACATTAAAAAGTAAATCTTGTTTTAATTTTGTGCCGACGTTTCGGCCTACATTCTGGGCCTTCGTCAGGGCTAAAAGAAACAAGATAACATCCAATGAAATTATAAATCTAATAATACGCCAAAGATGACTTATTTAGACACCGTCTCAGAGTCACCCTGATAAAGGCCCAAAACGTCGGCACACGATTAAAATAAGTACTACTTTTTAATGTGTGTTTCTTCCTGATCACCGCAACCCCAACCATCTTCCTCATCTAATAATCTTAGCGGCCAACTAATCTCGATCATTATAATAAGGGAAAGTATTGCGAAAGTGAAAATTCTCAGATTCCAGTTTTTAACAGAAATCCAAACAGCCAAGTCGCGCCAGGTCTGTGTATGTGTGGTAAGTCAAGCTGGCATAGAAACTGAAATTTCATATTTAAGACAACTGTGCGTCCGAGATGTTACAGCAACTCATTCATCGAAATCGGTAAACCTGAAGAACCACTTTATACTAAGCATTTTCACCTGCTTACGATTTTCTCAAAAACGGCCCTAACAATTTTCAATGAACTCTCTACATCGAGGTAAAATTGATTGGGATTTAATATCATGTATTTTTCATTCCGATTTAACTACTTTGACAGGGCTTACATAATTTTAAAATTGTCTTCCTGTACATTGCTTTAAATTGTATAGATTAAAAATAATCAACTATAGCATCTTATTAGGATTGCTAAAATATGGCTAAGTATAAAAGTTATGTTTAATTTAATGTTTGGTTTTTTTTTTTAACAAAAGAACAGTAACATGGAGGCATAATATACCGCTGGAAAGATGAAGATTTTAGATAGAATATTATTTTATGTACAATGTTCTGATAGGTAATGTAAAGTGACGTAATAGGACATAAACTTATTACTGATAATTATACATAACAATTTTAAATATCTATATTATTTATTCTAAATCATATGTTTGGAACGAAACAGAATAAACTTTTTAAATATATTTACTTTGAGCATTTCTTAATGGGTATTGTCTCTACATGTATTTTATGTTATTGTATTATATTTCAATGATATTTAATTGATGAGTTCTTTTAATACAGTTGTAAATAAAAAAATAAGTTTAAAGTTGTGTTGATTTAAACTAATTAGGTAAGTGAAAGTCGTGTTTTGAGCCAACCAGATTTTTGTTCAGTAGTTCAGATTTTTCTTAGAAATAAATAAAAGGGAAACAAGAACACGACATCTAACACCTGGTAAATTTGTCTTATAATTTAAAGTTGTCGTGTTCGAGAACAAAATACATCTAAAGCAGATGAAGACCGCGAGGAAAGAGAAACAGAAAAAGGCAGCCAAATAAAAGATATACTGCGGCCAAAAAGGTTTTCATTAAATTTTATTCCCGCCGGATTTAAATTGGCGGTATCTGCGAAGTAGTACTGCCAACCGCTTGCCCGGTGACGTCGCTATAATTCGAGATGATAATAGTTAACGTTTGGCCTGGCCCGAGGTTTTATGCCTCTTCACATAAATTATACGTCGTGCCCGATATTATTTATATCGAGCCAGTCACGGCGGGGAAAGTTGTGGTCCTTGGTTCTTCGTGTTATTGAAATATATCTGAAATATGGAAGTAGTCCGGCAGTTAGTTACAATGTTGTACCTCCTCTCTGGCACTGAACAGGACACAACACCGTTCCTTATCGGCTACTATGAGAAATAGTATTTCTTATCGTAATTGTTTGTTTAGGAACACCGGTTCGAGTAAAAAAGGGGCCTTAGCCAGGGTTTTAATATTATGACCGTTGTTGGCATAATTGTTCGTAATTAATTAATTTAGTTATTTATATTAGGGCTTTCCAACCACTAGAGTCTTTAATTTAATGATTATACTTACGCTTCTTCCTCTTCAAAAAAATAAAAATAATAATAATTATTAAATAAACAATACAATAATAAAAATGCCAGTGGTTCAGAAACCACAGTCAGATTCAGTTTTTTATTTTATTATATTCAATAATTATTAAGGCCAATCAAAATGATTTAATTCAATGACTCAGTTATTTTTGAAGATACAAATTATTGCACATTGGTCTATTATTTGCAAATTATATTAGGGTATAACTGTTTATATAGCTACTTAAAGGCAATTAATTAATATGAAAAGCAATGAATAATTAAAATGAAAATGGTCTATCACCACTGCTAATTTCAAAACTCTATATCTCTTCCATTTATAAACCGATTTCAATGATTCTTTATTCCATTTGTAGAAAATTTAATTCTTTAATGATTTTATTTATCTTGAACAGGTGACTTGATTTCGAAAATATTTTCGATTTTTCACTATGTTCTTTGTTTATCGCGCTGTTTATTGATATATAATATTTTTATTTAGATATTTATATAATATCTAAATTTAATATTTTTCTTTATTTTTTTCTGTTTTTTAATTAATAGTGGTCAACAACTAATCCTAAAACCTAATAGAATTGTTTCCCCATTTTTGAAAATAAGGATGTTACAAGCGTATATATTAGCGTATAGGCAAAATTACAATTTTTTTTTTTCTTTTTAATCGCTGCGTTGTTCTCATACTATATAACTATTGTATAATTTGTCCCTGTCTTCAAAAATAACTAAGATATGGGCGTATAAGCATGTAAAATTTCATTTTTTTTTCTACTTATATATTTTTCTGTTTTTCATCAATAATAACAAGATGATATGGTTATTTTTAAGGAATCTACGAAAATTAATGGTACTTTAGATGAATAAAATTTAAGTCCTGTAAAAGTATTTCAATCAGAATGAAATCGACATGATATCAAAGTCCATTAAATTTTACATCGATATCGCAAGTTCAATCAAAAATCTTTATAGCTGTTTTTGAGAAAATCGTAAAAAAGTGGAAAATACATGGTATAAAGAGCTCTTCTGGGAAGCTAATTTTGATGAAAAAGTTGCTGTATCATTTCGAGCGTATAGTTGTCTTAAATATAAAATTTCAGTTTCATTGGACTTTTTTACGCTAGACTTACCACACACGGCCACACACAGACCTTTATGCGGGACTTGGTTATCTGGACCCAAGGGACCCTAAAAGGAAAAACTACTTTCCCTGATGATATATTACATATACATATTAAGTGAAAGTAAAAAAAAACGATTCTAGATTTTAGAATAGAATAGAAAAAAATGTATTCTGGGACTAGGTCCCATAAGAATAGCAGTTATGTACAATTGAAATAAATAATATGTTTGGCCAACAGACAAAATAAGCATGATTAATTATTATTTACAATGATTATATACAATTAAAATACCTACAATGAGAAGAAATACAATACATAAAAAATAACAAAGAAAATTAATAAAAAATAGAAAAATATATATATTTTCTATACTTTGTTTTCAGAGAAAATATATATAATTTTTGATTTATTTATTTATAGTAATGCACAATTGTACTAAAGAATACAATAAGTAAATATGTAGTATGAAAATAAAAAGTCATGAAAATGTCTTGAGAATGAATTACCCAGTGGTAGCACTTCACTAACCATTTTAAGACAGTAGATCCCGAGGCCACCTATTTTTCAATCGCCTTGGAGGGTTATCAGGGATATCTGAGGAAGATAAGTTACGGACAAGTGGGTTTGTATGGGCAGGGAGTTTAGAATGGAAAGAGGAGTATCTATCACGGGCTATGTCTGCAACATATGGGATGTTTAGGTCATTATGGAGGAGTTGATTTGTGACAAAATAAGGAGCATTCAGGATTTTGCGAAGGATTTTGGATTGTAAGGACTGGATGCGGGAGGAATTAGATTGTTTCGTAGAGCCCAAAAGCTCGATTTCATATGTCCAAATAGGTCTCATGATTGTGATGTATATGAGTCTTTTGTAATATACTGGAAGTTTTGAACGTTTGTCTGATAAGTTTTGTAATCGATATCTTCGAGAAGATTCTTGTCGTTTCAGTCTTGTGTGATGATGTTCTAAAAAATATAGTACAAAAGTACAAAATGGTTTATTATTTCCGAATAACTATATTAGGGTATAACTATTCATATAGCTGCTTATAGACAATTAACTAATATTAATAGCAATAAATAATTAATCAGAAAATGGTATATACTACTGCTAAATTTAAAACGCTATATCTCTGCTAGTTTGAACCAATTACAATTATTCTTTTATAATTTTGTAGAGAATTTAATTGTGTATTTAATAGCTCTGATAGAAAAATGATTGTACTTATTTATTAATGAATTAGGAAAAAGGATTTTCTTTAATTCGTTAATCGGGTTCTACTTATCTTGAAAGGATTAGTCTTATTTAAGGATTCCAAGCAAAGCGCTTGTCAAGATGGAGACCTAGGTATCGGATCTGTTCTACAGAAGTAAGGGTAATGTTATTAAAGGATACTGGGGGGCAGGAAATCATCGGTTTGCGACGAAGGGTATTGGTGATTTGGAGGGATTTGTTGGGTTTTATTTTAATCCCCTGATTTTGACAACATTCTTCAATGGCTGTGATGTGGGACTGATGGGTTTGGGATGCAGTAGTTGGATCATTATGGACGGATAAGACACACGTGTCATCAGCATAAGTATTCAGGACAGTGCGAGGATGAAGTGGAATGTCAGCTGTATAAAGGGAGTAGAGGATAGGACCTAAGATACTACCTTGAGGCACTCCAGCAGATAGGGAAAATATGGATGAGTAGGAAAAGTCATGGTTTACCTTAAAAGTTCTGCCAGTAAGGTAGAAACGCATTAATAGGAAGCATGTAGGGGTGAGGAATTGACGGAGTTTGTAATGCACTCTCTGGTGCCAGACTTCTGAGAAAATAAAATCTTATTTTTATAAAATCAAATTAAAAATTTGCGATGTAAACAGTAATCTTCATTCATTCAATGAAGATTTCTACATAGAATTGACATATCATATTTGCTGATCGTTTATTTGGGAAGACAGAAGGTACAGGAAAAGTCGAGATTTGAATGAGGATAAAGAGGCAACATGGCGGATATGGGTTGGTAGAGAATTCCAGAGTGTAGTAGAGCGAACAATAAAGGAACGATCAAAAGTTTTGGTTCTGTAGGTAGGAAGGTAAAAGTCAGAATGTCGCGATCTAGTTTTAAGTGAGTGGACTGAGAATTTAAATTGAAGGAGACTGTTGAAGTAGGAAGGATATTGGGAGTTAATTGTTTAGTAAAGGTATGATCCAAGGAAACATTGTCTGCGGGTGGAGGGGAGGTACCACCAAGTGGTTTAATAATATAGTAACTAAAGATTTTTTAGCTTCCTTTAAAATTTCCTAGATTCGATATAGTACCTTTTGGAAAACAACATCCCAATTATCACTAGACCACGATATTTTCAAGTTCTGTTTAATTTCCAAATAAGATTACCGATCATACGCTATTATTAAATTTTAAAAAAAGTTTTTAGGATTTCAGTGGTCGGTAAATGGCAGAGAAATCAAAAATAATACCTTGGCTAGACAGAGAGGAGTTGGTTATTTAATTACAGCTAAGGAAGGGGCTGGTAATTTCTCCGAAGGGGACCCCGCTATAAAGGAACCATAATAAAAAATAATGAGCTCGGAGGGCAGAGCGATAAGGCCCTTTATCGGCCCTAGGTATTCATGAGCAGCGGAGGGTGCAGTCGGCGGATAGCTACTAATTTATCTAACGTTCTTATCCTTGTCCCTTATTTATTGCCCGCTTGATAAGGCAGCTATTTAATAGAAAGAATGGAATAAAAGGGAATAATTAGGATGTCACATCACACGAATGTCAGGAGGCCCTGTCGGAATGAGTAATTATTTACGGAAAGAAACTGTTGAAGAACGACTTTTACTTTTGCAGTGGATTTCCCCTCAGCTTATAAAAAAATCTGGTGCGGGCAACACACGACTTTCACTTACCTCCGTCTTTATCATCGATTAAACAATTTCCAAATACAGTTAAGATATGAGTGAAACCAGAGAGAAGAGAGGAGAAAATTCCAATTTGGATCTGCTGCTCAACTTCGCTGAGTTGCTACAGTACACAGCATACCGCATCAATCCCGAAGACAATTTTAAAGAAGAAAAAAGATAGAGAGAGATTCCGCCAAATAGGAAATACATATATTTTACTAATTTTGAAATCGGTCATGGACATCTGAAAATCCCGACCAGCCTCAATATATATGGTGATGCAGGATTCCCAGTGAGTCCAAGATTATGGTCTCCGCCATGTTTTGCATCTCATTTTTTCCGAGTCCATAGATCTCTAAAAATAATCCAGTGGCTACTGGGATGGTCCCTCTGCTTCCGAACCAAAGTCCCACGACTTTAAATTCCCTTTCACCGAACTCCTCACGAAATTTTTCCCTCAGGTATGGAATACATTTTGTATAAATGTTCTCTTTCTCCTCTTGAGAAAAACAGCTGATGCGCTCGATGATAACAGTCATACGTTACTTCGTCTCTCAGATTTTTGCTCTTTTCAGTAGGAATTCGCTTGAGTTCAGTCTGGAAAACATCACTAGACTTCAAGAAAACCACAGCAGTGAATATTGGAGAAATATCGGTAAGCAAAGTTATAATTTACTTTGTACAATCACGAAAAGTGAAAAGAGGGTCACTGATCAGCTGATCGCCGCTAGCTCGGCAAGCTCGGGCTTGCTTTTCTTTAACTTATCTTTCTTTTATTATTCTTCCTTCTCATTCTCATTTCATTATTTATCTATTATTATTTTTTTTTTTATTTATTTATTTTTTTTTTTTATTATTTTTTTTTATTTATTTTTTTTTTATAAATGAGATATTTTCATCAAGTTATGTCCTCAAAAGCTACAAGTAAAAGGTCTAGATCTGCAGGGTCAAACTCGTCTCCTACGAAACAGAGACCTCGCCGTGAAAATAATAAAAAAATGATTCCACCAGCGACCGCTTCAGCTACCTCTTTAGGATCTGAACCACAGCCCAGCACATCATCACAAGGAATGACTGATGAATCGCCGTTCTTTACACCGAATCCATTTCAGATCCTCCAAAATCAAAATGAAAAAGAATCCATGGAATCTTCTCCTATATCCAGGGAACCACAACCTCCACCAATTTTTGTTAAAAATATTAAAAATTTTCAACTACTTTGTGCGCATTTAAACAAATTAACCGATCCTAATAGTTATTCATGTATAAGTAGAACCAGTGATACTAAAATATCCCCGACTACCGCCGAAAGCTACAGAAAAATAGTAAAATATCTGAGTGAGACCAAAGCTGATTTTCATACCTATCAGTTGCGCCAGGAGAGAGCTTTAAGGGTTGTAATTAGAAACCTACACCCTTCGACACCAGTGACAGCTATCAAAGAAGAACTGACGGAGATAGGCTATAAAGTGCGGCAAGTCACCAATGTCCTAAAAGATAAAATTCCAATGCCTCTATTCTTCGTGGACTTGGAACCATCAGCAGGAGTTGAAAAAGTTTACGACCTCAATAGATTGTACTATACTAGTGTAAGAGTTGAGAAACTTACACTAAGAAAGAAATAGTGCAGTGCCATAATTGTCAGGCATATGGTCATACGAGAACTTACTGCCACCACACACCACGCTGTGTGAAATGCGGTGAGCAACATAAATCAGAAGAATGCACAAGATCAAGATCAACACCCGCTGTATGTGCTCTGTGCCTCGAGAACCACCCGGCTAACTACAAGGGATGTCAAATCTACAAGAACCTCAAAAGCAGATACCAAAAACCTCAGAATCAGGATGAAACAGCTGAGCCGATCAGAAGCAGAAGACAACCTTCAAAAACAATTGATTCCAATGTAAACATTTGCCCATCTACTTGGAGGTGGGAACCATAACAAAGAGACCCTGCCGGAACAACGCATACTTCAAAATCCTGAACCCATTCCACAACCACATGTACTTCATCACTATTAAAAATGTCCTAAATTGGACAGATTGTAATATTGCTCAATAAAGAATTGTTTCTCCTCTTGAATCCTCTTGCCTTGTTCCTGGTCATTTGTTTCATATCTGATAGTGGGGTCCACTATCAGTGCTTCATTTTTTGTGGCATTAAATGCCAAGATATCCACAAATCTTGTCAACCCATCTGTATCAAGGCAAAAAACTTCCTGAAAACATTTATACTTTTTCACTTCCAAAAGTTCTGCTATTTCTTTCTTTATGCGGTTGTGCCGGCGGGTAACGAGAAGCATGTTATGTGGACATTTTCCCAACACATGTGAAGGGGTTTCTAACTCTCGACCGCATCTGCGGCAGAGGGGTCCAACAGCCTCGTTACCCTGGCATCTCGATCCAGGGACTCCACGATGTGGTGCGTAGTTTATGTTCAATTTGAGTGCGTTTGTCCACTCTGATCCTGTTAAAATCTGTCGATCGAACATAAACCTGTTTACGCTCGGGTTGGCTTTAAAATGTACCACACCTACACCCTGCCACTTGCACTGGCTCCACTCCTCAAAAGACTTTTCCCTCAAGAACTGCCTCACTCTCTTTACCGTGAGAGGGGCCTCTATAGCATTTCCCTCAATTCGCAGTAGTTCGGTGCACTCGCGGATCTCCTCCGTTAAGTTGAAGATATCAATTAATTAAATTGAATTAATATAGAAACATGTGCTGTATTAAAAACTCTATTATATTATTATCTAAAATAATCAGTTAGTTTTATCGGTTTTTTATCACTCTGTACTCAATTTTACAAGCTTGTGTATAAGGCAGTATATTTTATAAATTCTTTCTATTTCCAGCGGTGTATTACTATATTACTGTTTTTATGTTCAACAACAAAACTGGGGCGCTCTACTTCGTTGAAAAGCCGGCAGGTTGCAGCATGGTCAAAATAAATTTCCCTTTTCGGTAACCCAAAACAGTGAGTTTTATCGGCTTTTCATCACTTTCCAATTTCCTTTACAATACCCTGTATCAGATAATATTTTTTCTAAAATCTTTCTCTTTCCAACGGTATATAATACGTCTATATTACCGTTCTTATGTTCATAAACAAAAAAAAAAATGGCTTAAAAATATTTTTTTTTAGTTTTCTCCTTTAATTGTTCATCCAATTCGCTCAACATGCATACTTGGATGCATAATAATAAATGGTGACAAGATAATATAGTTATTTTAATAGAATCTACAGAATTAAAGGTACTTTAGTTGAAGTAAATTTAAAATATCGGCATTTATACTATGTCAAATTTCAATCACAATAAATTATACATCATATTAAAGCCCATTTAATTTTACATCGATGTATCGAGTTATTCAAAATCGTTAGAGCCGTATTTGAGAAAATTATAAAACGGTGCAAATAGCATGGTATAAAGTAGCACTTCCGGTCAGCCGAATTTATTAAGCAAATTGCTGTAACATCTCGGGCGTATAGGTGTCTTACATATAAAATTTCAGTTTCACAGGACTTTTCGTTTTCGCCCGGGAGTTACCATACACAGACACAGACCTTTTTGTGGGACTGGGTCATTTGGACTCAAGGGATCCAAAAACGTGGATTTCCGTTGAAAACTGGAATTCGAAAATGTTCACGATCGCAATATTTTTCCTTATTTCATATATAGGTAAATGAATGTAAAAATTGTAATAATTGTGTATTGTCTAGCATCTATCTTAGACAAGAAATAAACGAAAACAACTCAATTTTTATAATTAAATAAAACAGTCTTTAGGTCCCAAGTCGTTTTGATACACTGATAAAACGTACATAGATACGAGCAAACATAATTGAACGTGAGACAACTAAAGAAACTATATAAATAAAATTGTTGAACTAGACATTTTTAATAAAACATTCCACGTGTAACATTCAAATAGAAATGGCCAATATATTTTATATTTTTTTATATCAGGCGTAGATCGACTCATAACGTGGAAGACCCTCCCATGGGTTGTCCATTATCTGAATTGGGATGAAATTCATTTATTTAGTTTTGGATTTTATTTAAACTCCGTAAATTCCTCTCTCCTACATACTACCTCATTATCCAGTCCAACCTCTCTAAATGATCCTTTAAAATAAACCACAATAGTGTTCTATTCATCCCTATTTAGTCAGTCTGCTGGTGTTCCTCAAGGCAGTATCCTAGGACCCATTCATTATGCAGTCTATACAGCTGATATCCCAACCCATCTTAACACCTTCCTTTCTACCTATGCTGATGACACTTGTGTGTTGTCAGTCAATAATGATCCTACTATTGCCTTTAAAACTCTTTAATTCCACATCACATACCTTGAGGTATGGTGTCGAAATTGGAGAATCAAAATCAATTCCAACAAATCCCACCAAATTACATTTAACCTTCGTCGTAAACCTATGGCATCCTGTCCCACAGTATCCTTTAATAATGTTCTACTTGTTTCGGTTTAATAGCTACGCTACCTAGGACTCCTACTTCACAAACGTATAAGTTGGAATCCGCACAGAAGACTGAAATGACAAGAAACTGCCCGTCGCTTTCGCTTACTTTAACACTTACTGGACACACGGTCTAACCTTCCACTTACCTACAAAATGCTCATCTATATCACCATCATAAGGCCTATCTGTACGAACGGAGTGGAGCTTTGGAGCTCTGATAAACCATCAAATTCTTTCCCTATTCAATCCTAACAATCCAAAATCCTTCTAAAAATCCTCAATGCTCCTTACTTTGTCACCAACAAACTCATCCATAAAGACCTTATTGTCCCATGTGTTGCTGATTTGGCCCGTATCAATATATAGGTATCAATCCTTCCATAAGAAACTCCACCCCCAGTTTAACCCACTGGTTTCAATCCTTGCTTCCTATTGCATTCCTGACAATCATCCGAGGTGTCTGAAAAGAAGATTATAGAAGATATCGAGTAGAGTGCTCCCAATGGGCACATTCTCATCATGTCTTTTCATAAATATGTTATCAGCTAATTTACTTGATGTATTTACTAATACGGTTGTAAATTTCAATAAATAAATTTTTAAAAAAACTTTTATTTATAACCTTTTTTTCATACTTTTGCTGTTCCTTCAGTGATCGATGATTTTTTTATTCATTTAACGTTAATTTTTGCTACTGCGTCTAATCGGAATAGTTATTGTGATGTCTCATCTCTGAGATTAAGCTATTTGTCGACATGATCAACGTCAGCACTCTCACTTTGTAAATCTTGTATAACTGATTAAACTCTTTACCCATTTCCTTATTTTTTCGACCGTTAATGATTAATACCTTGTGAAAATATTGTCATTTTTTTTTTTTTTTTTTTTTTTATGATCTTTCAAATATTTTCCTCAACTACGCAAAATATCAGGCTTGTTATACGGAATAGTGTTATGATTGCCATGTCACATTAAAACTTCATATCCAGTTTATCAATTATTTGCTGTGAGCTGTATTATTTATTTATTTTATTATCACAAAATGGCTTGGTTAGATCATTACTTTACTGTTATCCGAAGCCCCAACCTCTGTTATCTCAGCGGACTGAACAGCTTCATACCCCACGGCGAGTTCAGCTCCCAGCCAATAATCCAGAACCAATAAACTATCCACCCCAGGTATCTTATCCACATCAGTTTCCTAATCAAGATCCTTCCAATATATACTCCATCCTTGAGTCCTTTCTCTCTGATCTCAGAGCTACCATCCAACCACTGATCACCCTTCTCACCAGAGTCCTTTCGCAAGTTCCATTTAATCTCGAACGATGAGTGTAAAGCCCCTAGCGATTATCTTGTGGAATGCTAATGGCCTGCATAACCATCGTGACGAACTGGACTTATTTCTACATGACAACCACATAGACATAGCACTACTTACTGAAACTCACTTCACACAACGATCAAATTTTTACATACGTGACTACATCACTTATAGATCTGACCATCCCGACAACACTTCCCATGCTGGATCATGCATCCTTATCCATAAATCCTTACCACATTCTCTTATTCCTTCTACTCCAACTGATGCCATACAATCAACATCGGTAATCATTTCAACTCGTCCTTTCCATCTTACACTCTCAGCTGTATACTGTCCTCCTGGTAACTCTCTTTCCTTTAACCAACTTGAAACCCTCTTCCGATCCTTAGGACCGCGCTTCATTGCTGGAGGTGACTATAACGCTAAACACCAACGATGGGGTTGCCGAACATCCAACTCCCGTGGTAATGTCCTTTCTCGCGTCTCTAACTCCAATTGTTATACTATCCTTTCTCCTATGAGCCCAACATATTGGCCAACATCCCTCAAAAAACGTCCAGATATCCTTGATATATTTGTTTCCTCTCAGATATCTTCCTCCCAATCCACAATCAAAACCCTAAATGACCTTTCATCTGATCATAGCCCAGTTCTGCTTTCCTTGCACTCGAGCCTTGTTCCTAAACCCACCATTCCCACTCTGATTACAGGACGAGTAGACTGGGACGGATTCAGAAGTGACTTGGAAACCAAACTGGACTTAAAAATCCCACTTAAGACTACACATGATATTGATAAAGCCGTTGAACAACTGACTGACTCAATTAGCAGTAGCATACTTGACAACACTTTGACCATTAATACTACCAACTCACAGGAGACTACCCTGCCACAGCACATTCGAATCTTATTAAGGGAAAAACGCAGGGCAAGATCGAAGTGGCATAGGACTAGATATCCATCAGACAAAACTTATTATAATAAACTGACTAACAGACTGAAAACAGAAATCAGAAAAGCAAAAATTCAAAACTTACTCAACTTCACCGAAAAACTTACTATTACAGACAGATCATTATGGACGACGACAAAAAAGCTACTGAAGTTCAAAAACTGTAATCATCCACTCCTAACAGAATCCCATGTCTGGACAAGATCTGATGAAGAGAAGGCCCAGATATTCGGTGAGCACCTTTTTCGAACCTTTAATCCACATCCAGATGTCCATAATCCTGGTCACATTAAGTTTATAGAAGATGAACTAGATATCCCACTCCAAATGGCCCTTCCTCCTAAAGCGTTCCATCCGTCAGAAATATCTAACATTATTCAGAGTTTACCATCCCGCAAAGCTCCTGGGCATGATCTTATAACTTCCCATATTTTAAAAGCACTTCCTCGAAAAGCTATCCTCTATCTCACTTACATATATAATTCCGTACTTCGTTCCACCTACTTTCCTGCCTCCTGGAAATTATCCATCGTCAAAATGATACCCAAGCCTAAGAAACCGCCTGAAAATCCATCTTCTTACCGTCCCATCTCACTTCTACCAATCATGGGTAAAATATTGGAAAAACTTATCCTAAAACGCCTGTACCCCATCCTTGATACTAATTCCATAATTCCTGATCATCAGTTTGGATTCAGGACGTCCCACTCCACTATCCAGCAATGTCATCGTGTGGTGGACGTTGTCTCGTCTACATTGGAGCGTGGCTTGTATTGTACTGGAGCCTTCCTTGACGTGGAACAGGCCTTCGACCGAGTCTGGCACCCGGGATTGCTTCACAAGCTCCGCCAATTCCTTCCCCCTACATACTTCCTTATTATCCAGTCCTACCTCACTGGCAGATCCTTCAAAATCAATCATAATAATTCATTTTCGTCCATTTTTAGTCAGTCTGCTGGTGTTCCTCAAGGTAGTATCCTAGGACCCATCCTTTAGAATAGAATAGAATAGAATAGAAAAAAAAATTTTATTCTGGGACTAGGTCCCCTAAGAATAACAGTTATGTACAATTTGAATATATAATATGTCTGGCCAACAGACAATAAAAACATGATTAATTATTATTTACAATGATTATTAAAATTACAATTATTTACAATGAGGAGTTATATACATAAAAAATAACAAAGAAATTAATAAAAATATATATCTTCTAAATTTTATCTTATGAGAAAATGAAAATTTTATTTAAACAAAATCAAATTAAAATTTGGGCGGTAAACGGTAATCTTCATTTATTCAATGTAGATTTCTAGATAAAATTGACATCACATTTGCTAATCGTCTATTTGGGATGACAGAAGGTATAGGAAAAGTTGGGATTTGAATGAGGATAAAGAGGCAGCATGGCGGATATGGATTGGTAAAGAATTCCAGAGTGTGGTAGAGCGAACAATAAAGGAACGATCAAAGGTTTTGGTTCTGTGAGTAGGAAGGTAAAGGTCAGAATGTCGCGATCGAGTTTCAAGTGAGTGGATTGAGGATTTAAATTGAAGGAGACTGTAGATGTAGGAAGGATGCTGGGAGTTAATAGTTTGGTAGAGGTATGATCCAAGGAAATATTGTCTGCGGGTTGAGGGGAGGAGCCACTTTAATTCACCGTATAAGTGGGTAACATGAGACCTCCCTGATGTACCGAAGACAAATCTTAAGAAAATGTTCATAATACGCTTTAGTCTGTCCTCAAGCACAGCCGGGAGGCCGTCATACACCGCACAACAATAGTCAAAGTGGGGAAAAATAAGTGAGGATACGAGGAGCTTACGAGTGGATTGGGGGAGGAGATGACGGGAGCGATGCAAAAATTTAAGAGTACTGATTGTTCTTCGGGAGATTTGGGCAATATGAGGTTTCCAGGAGAGTGATTGGTCGATGGTGATACCTAGGTTTTTGACAGTGGAACTGAACGTAATTGGGTAATTATTAAGGATTAGACTTGGAAAGTTGGTATGACATTTGATAAGGGAATTGGAACCTATTACTATTGCTTGCGTCTTCATGGCATTTAGCTTGAGTTTATTCAGATATCCCCAGGCGCTGATTCTATCCAGGTCCTCCTGAATCTTCGAAAATGCTAATAATGTCTCGGAGGGGGAGAAGGATAGGTAGATCTGGAAATCATCAGCGTACAAATGGTGGGAGCAATGATGGATAGAGTTGGGAAGGTCATTTATATAGGAATTAAAAAGGAGAGGAGATATACTTGAACCCTGGGCCACACCTGCCGAAAGGGCACGAAAGGAAGATAGAGGATGATTAGGAATGGTGACAGCTTGGGTTCTACCAGAGAGAAAAGAGTGAAACCAACGAATGGTGTTGTTGGAAAAGGATAGGGATTGTAGTTTGGTGAAAAGGATGGAATGGTCCACGGAGTCAAAAGCTTTTGAAAAGTCAAGAAGTATTAGTACGGTCAGTTTTTTTCATCCATAGAAGTATGTATGTCGCTGGTGATTTTGAGTAGAGCGGATTGAGTGGAAAAGCCAGGTCGGAAACCGGATTGGAGAGGATCAAGAAGTTTAGACTTTTCAAGGAAATTAGATAATTGAGATTGAACTATTCTTTCTAAGGGCTTGGAAAGGTTAGATAGGATAGAAATTGGGCGATAATCTTTAGGGGATGTAGGATTAGAGGTTTTATTGATAGGATGGACTATTGCTTTTTTCCAAGTTGATGGAAATAAAGAATTTTGGAGGGAAAAATTATATATGAATAGGAGAACTGGTAGGATTTCGGGAAGGCATAATTTTAGTAGTTTGACGGGTATTCCATCAAATCCTATAGAGTTGGTATGGGATTTCATTACAGAGGAGATAAGGTCAGTTGGTGTGATATCGGAAAAATAAAAATTATCTGGATTAAATGATGTAATTGAAGGAAAGTCAGAAGGATGTGGAGAATGATTATCAGAAGAGGAAGATGAAAAGTATATATTTAATTCATCTGGTGAGGCTTGATAGGATGGTGAGGAAGAGGATTTGCAAAGAGACAGTTGGCGAAGGAGTTGCCATTTTGTCTTTGAATCGGGAGCAGAGGAGAGAGTTTCGTGAAAGTAATTAGATTTTGCTTGTCTGATTGTTGCCTGAGTCAGATTGCGGAGTGCCCTGAATGCTTGATAGTCTTCCGTCAGTCTAGTACGTCTAAAGCGTCTACGGGCAGCATCACGCCTCTTTACACAGTTTATACAGCTGATATCCCAACCCATCCTAACACCTTCCTTTCTACCTATGCTGATGACACTTGTGTGTTATCAGTCAATACTGATCCAACTATTGCCTCTCAAACTCTCCAATCCTACCTCAGAGACCTTGAAGTATGGTGTCAGAACTGGAGAATTAAAATAAATTCCAACAAATCCAACCAAATTACATTTACCCTTCGTCGTAAACCTATGACTTCCTGCCCTACTGTCTCCTTCAATAATACTCCTCTTGTCCCGGTTGAACAGATCCCATCTCTAGGACTGCACCTTGACAAACGACTCACTTGGAATCCTCATACAAGACTGAAACGACAAGAAGCTGCACGACGTTTTCGACTACTTCAACACTTACTAGACAAACGTTCTAATCTTCCACTTAACTACAAAAGACTCATCTACATGACTATCATAAGACCAATATGGACTTACGGAATTGAGCTCTGGGGCTCTACTAAACCATCGAATTCTTCTCGTATCCAATCCCTTCAGTCCAAAATCCTTCGTAAAATCCTCAATGCTCCTTACTTTGTCACCAACAAACTCATCCATAAAGACCTTAATGTCCCATATGTTGCTGATTTGGCCCGTACGAGGTATCAATCCTTCCATGACAAACTCCATTCCCACCCTAATCCTTTCGTTTCAATCCTTTCTTCCTCTTCAATTCCTGACAATCCTCCGAGGCGTCTGAAAAGGAGATGGCCCCGGGACCTTCTAGTTTAGAATATTTTTAGAGTTCTTCCATTGGGAAGCTTCTCTACATGTGTTTCATGCCTTTTTTATGTTTCATTCAAATTTACTTGTTGTATTACTTGTTATACAGTTGTAAATTCCAATAAATAAATATATAAAAAAAAAAAAAAAAAAACTGTTATCCGTGTCCCACA